>JAIFZK010000008.1:16892500-16912500 GCA_027481765.1 Tenualosa thibaudeaui | reverse complement strand
AGCAGAGGGGCCCATCTGGCTCACGAACATGCACTCAGCCCAGCAGTGTGTTAGTGATGAGATGCCTGGGCCCTACTCTCACTTTCCATATTTAGAGTGGAGAGAGGGAAGGAAGGAAAGAAAGAAAGCAACAGAGAGAAAGTCGTCTGTTGTGTGTTTATCGCCATGGTTACTGCTCTGGAGACTCTGTTTTGTTTGTGTGTGCATGTGTTTGCGTGTGTGTGTGTGCGTGCGTGCATGTGTGTGTGTGAGGAGTGGTTTGACACAATTATGCAGCCAGGTGTTGCATGTGGACTCAGACCCTGATGTCTGGCCTTCTTCCCAACCCTCATCTTCCTCCTGGCTGGGCTTTCTAGAGACAAGCTGGTTAAAAATGGATGGATGGCCGAGATCTGGTCTGGCTCAAGTTGGCCTGCTGGGGAGCCTGACCTTAGTTGCTGACCAGTCACTTTGTCAAGAATGCCGTGTGTGTGTGTGTGTGTGTGTCTCTCTCTGTCTCTGCTCTCTCAGGCTGTCCTCCTGAGGAGTGTGTCTGGGTCTTGGTCGAGTGTGATGAGCGTGCAGCCAGAGATTCTGGAAGTGAGCGATGCCGCTTTGACGGCAATGACAGGGAAGAACATTCTGCTGCTCACAGCAAAACTCAGGAGGCGTGTGTGTGTGTGTTTTTGTGCTGGCCTGTCAGCAAGACAATGTGCAAGTGTGTGTGTTTGTGTGGTGTGGTGTGGTGGGTGGTGAGAGTGTTTTGCGTGTGTGTATGTGTGTGTGTGTGTGTGCATTGACCTGTCAGCATGAGAATGTGTCAGTGTGTCTACGTGTGTTTTTGTGTACAGGCCTGTCAGCAAGAGTGTGTGTGTGTGTGTGTGCGCACAAACCTGTCAGCAATAGAATGTGTTAGCACTCCAATATGTATCTCTGGCTGTGGACACTTGAAAGTGGGTATCTATGTGTGTACGTGCCTTTCAAAAAGAGTATGCACATACACACACAGATATATGTGTGTTTGTGTGTGTGTGTGTGTGTGTGCGTGTGCGTGTGTGTGTGTGTGTGTGTGCACGTGACAGAATGAGATCCCTTCTGTCGGTGACAGGCTGGTGAGTGGTCAGAGGGTGTGTGTGTGTGAGAGAGAGAGAGCAGTCAGTGTGCATATCTCCAGCATGTGATGGAGTACTTCCAGAGTCTCTTCAGAGCTGCGGGGGGGAGGAGAGAGAGGCCTTCTTCCAGCAGCTGGGTGACAGGGATGACTGGTGCACCACAGCAGCCCCCAAAACACACACACACACACACACACACACACACACACACACACACACACACACACACACACACACACATACACATGCACATGCATCAACACATGTTCTAGTAATGGTAAATGCACACACACACACACTTACACTAACACTCATACACACACACAGAGTGATATAAGACACAGTCTGGAACACAATGAAATTGACACTCAAACACTGTGTGTGTGTACACATTAACATATCTTACTATTGATAACCTGATTTCCTTGGGTTTGGCTCTCACTTCACTCAGCGTTTGAGGCAAAACAAACACGAGCACCATGCTTAGTTGTTTTTCACTTTCTTTCTCTTTCTTTTTATCTCTCTCTCTCTCTCTCTTTCTCTTTGCCCGTCTTTCTGTGAGTGACAGTGGAAAAGAGAGGGAAGGAGGGAGTCAATTTGTAATGACTGGGAGGATGTAGTTCACTTTTCTTTTCTTTTCTTCCTCCCTCTCACTACTTCTTGGAGTACTGTGTGCCACGATGCACTGGGCATCTGACCAAACATGTCAAACCCCACCACCACTGCCCCCACAACCACCCCCAGCACCATTCCAACCTGCCACCACCTCATTGAAGGAGTGGAGACGAGAAGAATAACCAAATGAGAATTCAAGAATGAAACCACTAGATGGAAAGAAAGGAAGTGTGTATTGACAATGGATGAAAGGACTGGAAACAGCTGCTCAAACCTGACCCTTCCCACCGCTTGCTCTTGTGCACGCTCTCTCTCTCTTTCTTCTCTCTGATCCTCTCTCTTGAGGTCAGGGTCTGCGCTCAGGATAGGATTTAGTTTTATTCACAAAGAAGGAAACAGAGTGAATAAGAGAGAGAGAATATGGAGGGAGAGATTTAGCTCAGGAAAGATGGAGAGAGCCACATGTCAAAACAAGAGGAAACTGATAGCCCAAACCCTCCCCCTTCGCACTCTCCCTGTCCGCCTCCCCCTTAAACAAATCTTGAGTCCTGTAAGCACAGGAACATGCAGACCTCCTCTGATCCCTGCTCCTCCATTAACCTGATTAAACATCCCCCACATCTAGTCCTCCACTCCTCTCCCCTTGCTTGTGACACATCCATGGCCCATCCCCTAGAGAGACCTCCTCCAGTGCCCTTACCTCTGCCCCTGCACACATAAACACACACCGGTGGGGCATTTTTTTTAAAGGTGCAGAAATCTAACACACACCCACACACACAGACACTGCTCCAGCCACAGGCAGCAGCTCCGTCCAGGCTAAGCTTAATGCAAAGCTGTATGTTGCGGTGCGGGGCAGACTGTCTAGTGCAGATTTACAGATTAGAAGGGATCTGGCCCAAGCACAGCTCACAGGAAATCCTGCCGCCCCAGTGGCACAGCCAGCAGGCTGCCGGAGCATATGCACTTGAGTGATACGCCTCCACATGCCTCTGGCTCCACATACTGACACACATGTACACCACTCACACACAACACATGTGTGCTCACACCCCAGTAGACAGACAGACAGCACATACACATTCTACTTTAGGGCTGATATAAGTTGAAATGCATAAAAAATAATGTATGTTTTTAATACTATGTTAATGTGGAGGCACTGCATTTGCATACAGAAATGTAACCGGCTCATTTTGCACCGGCACGTAAACGTGGTCACACTACGGTACACCTGACTCCACATTATTCGCCACAGCGGAGAACAAAAGCAGTTCATTAAAAACAGCTCCAGTCTGCATTCATTCTGGCAGAATCATTTTTGACTGTGGGCTGTGAATGATTGCCTGCCATGACACACAAGAGTCCCAGCAGCGTTGCAGAAACAGCTCCTCTGGGCCGCTGAGAGACTTCACCTGTAGCTCTGGAGCCATAGATGAGCACAAGCCCCACCTGGGGAATGGGGGTGGAGGAGAGGGGGTGGGGGGGTAACTTGTCTGTTGCCATGGCGACTGTTGCCCTGATTTTCTTCCTTCAGTCCTCTTTTCTTTCATTCTCTCTCTCTCTCTCTCTCTATCTGTCATTCCTGGAGGCCCACAGATACCTCAGGAGTCTGCATAGACCGTGTGGCTGAAGAGAGAGGTGGATGCAGAGGGAGAGCAGTAGGCAGTGTAGCAGTGAGCGCAGTGCTGCTTGCCATAAGCGTGTGATCAATGGCTCCACTCGCCTCCATTAGGCACAGAGGATGTAGTGAAGTGGGGAAAACTCCAATCTCCCAGGCACATGATACGCTAGGGCCACCACTGCACCACCAGCCTCTCATTTATAGGGTGTGTATGTGTGTGTGCATGTCCGTGGGTGTGTCTGGGTGTGTGTGTGTGCAGAGCAGCAGTGCAGACATTAGACACACACTCCTAGATGTGTTATTGAACCTGCCGAGGGCACAACCTCTCTTCTTGTGTCTTTTAGTGGATCCTTCAGGTGTATTTCTTTGTCCTGGAATCAGTATTGGGTTAAACATGTGTGTGCATACTCCGCCCTTCCACGCTCACACCCAGCCCTTTCTGCCCTGCCGCTAGTGTGTTGTGTCAGTGTGTCTGAGTGAGCGGGGTGTGTGTGTGTGTGTGTCCTGCTATGTCATGGGCCCTCTCTTAATCCTGTGTGGGGTGATTGTGTGTGTGTGTGAGAGAGAGAGAGATTGTGTGAGTGTGTGTGTGTGTGTGAGACAGAGATTTTAGGGGGATTGCATATGGTTGCTGTCCTGTTGCCATGTCGTCAGGAGATCCGTGGGGCAGAACCTCAGCATCAACCCTCTTCAACCCCCTCAGGTCCAAACCAGCAGACATGTGTGCAGCCACCCTGGCTCTTTAAAGATTGATATCACATTGGGGGCTGGCTGGACTGCAGCGCACTGTGTCTGGCTCTCTATCACAGACAGACACACACACACACTAAATTATGTCTGCACACACACACACCTCATCATTGCAGAGGGAATGGATGTCTGTGTACCTTGTGTGTGTCTGCCCTCTGGCATTTGTTCATGTACTACTCCACCCTTCCAGACGCACACCCAGCCCTCTCTGCCCTGCTGCTAGTTTGTGTCACTGTGTCTGAGGTGTGTGTGTGTGTGTGTGTCTGTTATCCCCTGGGCCTTCTCTTACTCCTGTGTGGGGTGATAATGTGTGTTGTGTGTTTGCGTGTGTGTGTGTGTGTGTGTGTATGGCCTCAGCCATCAGTCCTGTGGAGCGTGCGCAGGAGCAAAAGTGACATTTTGGGATCAGAGGGAGCGCGGCCGGAGAAATATGTGCCATGCTTAAATAATCCAACAGGTCGGAAAAATTTCAGCCACTGAATTATAGATGAGGCGTTGTCAGACGGGCAGGGGGAGGGTGCAGGGCATTGTGGCTGGTGACTGTGTGTGTGTGTGTGTGTGTGTGTGTGTGTGTGTGTGTGTGTGAGAGAGAGAGTGAGGAGGGATCATGTCCAGAGCTAAAGAGCGGCTGGAGAGACTGGCCGGCGCTCGCCACTGTTATTACACTAGCCTGCTAGCTACGAGCAACAGTATATTCATTCTGCTCTGTGCTCTCAGTACTTGGACAGATGCCTTTGGGTAGGGAGTGTGTGTGTGTGTGTGTGTGGAGAGAGGAAGTGAGAGGGACAGAGGGAATATGGTACAGTCATTTTTCAGTTTGGCCACACAATGCTACCTGGTTCATCACCATTTTATTTTCCTTTCATCTCCACCCCTGCAGTCATTTTTGTATCACCACTCCATATATCTATCGGGATCTCTCCATCTCTCTCTCTATCTCTCCCTTTCTCCCTTTCTATCTCTCTCTGTCCCTCTCTCTGGTGTGTGTGTGTGTGTGTGTGTGGTGGGGGGATGGTGAGCAGTGTTCTGTCTCCTGTGCTAATTGGCTGCATTCGTCTCAGGCTGTCCATGGCCGTGTGTGAGCTGCTCCCGTGACTTACGACAGAGCAGCAGCCCATCGTATCATTCTCCCCTCTCCTCTTTTCCTCTTGCGTGCTCTCGCTTTGGGTCTGCCTTTGCCTCCCCTGCTCCATAAACCACACACACACACACACACACACAACCACACACAAAGTGCACAGAATAATATCTCTCTATCTGTGCACGTGTCTCTTTCCACACAAACGCACACACACCCTTCACATCCCACAGACACACAAACACACAGCACAGGCTGAGGACCATGTGTGTGCTCTTAGTCATCCTGGGAGAGGCTTTCGTGCTTGTCACGGCGCCCAAGAACGACACCCGCGCGCTCAGCACGCAGGGCCTCACGCGCCCCTTCGAGCGATCACTGAGCCCGTTAGCTGGACGACTCACCTGACTAAGGGCGCTAAGGCCAAGACAGACAGGTGCTGCGGAAGGCAGGTTTATCTGAGCAGCGGGCATCTACTTAGACACTATAGGGACCTTTCAGCCCAACAGAGAGAAGCAGACAGTCAAGAAGCGAACGCCTGCTTGACAGGAATTTGAGCCGGTGATGTTTGAAGTGAAAACAGGTAGATGGTATTTCATTTGTTCACTGTTTTTGTGGGTGAGTGTTTTGTGTATGTGTGTGTGTTATTGTGTGTATGTGTGTGTGTGTGTGGGGGGGTGTTCAGAGTGACAGGAAGGTAGGTTATATAAGTGAGGGAGTTAGCATCTCTCTGCTACTGTTAGGCAGTGTGCCTCAAAAAGGGAATGGCGCGACAGAGAGAGAGTGAAAGAAAGCGATCGAGCTCCAGCCAGTGGCCGTGCTGTGAGCGGGGGTGGCGAACAGGTTGAGTAAAATGCTTGTCAAGGTCACCCTCCTGCCCTCCCTTTATCTCTCACTCCGTCTCTCCATCCCTCTCTCTCCGTCTGACGCCAATCCAGACCAATCCCTTCCCTGCGGTGGCGGCCATCTCTCCATCTCTCTCTCCCTCTCTCCTCCCTCCCTCCTCCCTCCCACGCTCTGTCCAGACCTTATAAATCACCGCCATGCTGATCCTGATCCTCTCCTCCTCAACACTTAGCCATAGTGTGCATTAGCAGCCTAGTGGGCCTGATTGACAGCTATCAGCACTGTCCCTCCCACCCCCTGGAGTCTGAAGGAATTAAACTAGTGAATATGCTCCAGAGTCTATTATCTTAATTAGTGAGGGTCGATAGCAATGGGTGGGGTGCATGGATTTTGGAGTGGGGGGATTTATTTGCTCCTGACCTGCAGCCACCGCCCCCGGCCAACTCCATCCCATCACCCAGTGAGACTTTAAGCGCCTCGTGATGGCACACCTCTGGAGCGGGGGATTGTGTGGTTGGGGGGGCTATTGAGGCTGGTTTTAGACATGCTCTGTCACACACAGGATCAGCTACATCTTGCTCTGTGTGTGTGTGTGTGTGTGTGTGTGTGTGTGAGAGAGAGAGAGAGAGGTGCTTTTTCAACTGTGTGTGAAGCATTACAGACATGAGCTGCTAAGAAACTACTTGTCCAGGATGACAAGGAGACATTGCCATGGTAACAGGTGAAGAGACAGTGTGATGTCGTCAGGGCCCTTTTTGAAAAGTCCAGCTCACAAGTGTTTGTCAGGAGAGAGGAAGAGAAGGATAGAGAGATGGAGAGACAGAAAGAGAGAGCTACAGAGGCATTTAATTGTGACCTCCTGTTGCTCCCTCCCCCTGTTTCTCAGACAGACAGACAGATGCACACACACACACAAACACACCGCCATCTCCTCGTTAGCCCCTTGCTGAGCATTGAACTCAGGTGAGACCCCTTTGCCTATTTCCTCTCTTCCCCTCTCTTCTTCTCTCTTCACCCTCTCTTCTCCTCTCCTCCTCTCTCATCTCACCCCTGTCAGAGAGAGCGCGCGACCTTTCCCCCGTGTGGCCCTTGGCTCGTAATGGCCTCCTCGTCACCATGTTATTACTCAGTCCCATGATGAGCAGTCACCCCTTATGCAAGGCCACCTACGCCAGCCACTTTCCCCCTCGAACGTCTCTCCCCCATCCATCTGCCCGCCTGCCTCTGCCCACTCTCCTTCTTTTCATCTCTCTCTCTCTCTCTCTCTCTTTCTTCCTCTTTTTTGTCTTCCTCCCTCTTCTCTCTTCTTCCCTCTCTCTCTTTTCATTATTTCTGTCAGCCTTTAGTTCTCGTGCCTAATGTGTTCGAAGCATTCACCGCGACGCCAATCAATCGGGAGCGTGAGTCACTTTGAAACAGGCCGAGGGTGTGCGGTTCTCGTTTTGCTGAGGGGGGAGGGCGGGGGTGGTCGGGGCTCGCCACCAGCCTCATCTTTTATTGCTGTGGTGGTGGAGTTAATAAAACAATGTTGTGCCAATACGCCAGTGCTCAGCCCATTACTCTCACCTGCCTGTGTGTGTGTGTGTGTGTGTGTGTGTGTGTGTGTGTACCCATGCGTATGCAAGGATGGAAGTGCTGTGTCTTCACACACAGTCACAAACACACATATATACACACACACACACACACGCTCTCTCTCTCTCTCTCTCTCTTTCACACTCTCTCTCACACACACACATACAAAGGCTCCTAGTGCCTATTTCTCTCTGCTAAGAGTGTGATTGTAGGTGACACGGTGCCTGTGTGCCAAAAGACATGAGCGACATGGGTATATTTATCAGAGACTGCTTTCAGAATGCTGGGGCTGAGTGTAGACTGGGGCTGCATACACTCCAGGCTGTGCCCTGGCAGTTGACAAACAGAGTGCGGAGCTGATGGAATCTCCGCTTTGGCTTTTTCATTTGATTGAACGGAATCCGGTACGCAGTGGTTGCTCAGCTAGACGGCTTTATTGAGCCCTGCTAAAATGACTTGGACCCCTTTGCCAGCTCACCACTTACAGCCCTAAGAAGGGAAGGGGGGAAAGAAAGAGAGAGAGAGAGAGAGAGAAATGAAGGGAGAGAGAGAACATTGGGGACCCAAAGTGCTGGCAGCATGGTGGTCATCGATTATTCACATCTCTATGGCTGGTCTGAATAGGATCGCCACTTTAAAAGCATCAACCTGTATTACCAGCAATCAGATTTACGATCTCCTCTCTGGCAAGAAGCAAAAAGGGGGAGAGGAAACGAGCAACCCATCCAACAGGAAATACTGTTTCTGTGTTTGTGTGGGGAGTGTGTGTGTGTGTGTGTGTGTGTGTGTGTGTGTTTGTGTTGGGGGGTATTCAAGTAGCCTACAAAAAGAAGCTGAACAAAAGGTTCTCTATGGGGGAATGTATATGTGGGTGACTGGTGGTGTGATTTGCGTGCTTACTTAAGATGATTGCCTCCACAGAGTCGCATGGAAGGGGGGCTGGGTGGCAACAGTGCAGACAGGGAGTGTGGGGAATGCAGGTTCCGCAGGTGAAACCAATTCATCTCCCGAGTTTCCTTTGGGCTTTGCAGTTATGCAAATTTCGGATGGGACCGGCTCGGATTTCACATATATATTTTCCTCCACAATTCCCCCTCCTTTCCATATTCTTGCCTGTTTGATGAGCTGCAAAACCAGGTCTATATCTGCATATGAGAGGTCCATTACCCCAAATGTAATGGAAAGGATTCCCTCAGGTGTAACGGTGGCTTCTCGGCATCTCTCTCCGTTGTGAAAAGGGAGAGGGTGAGAATTCTTGTTTTTCAGCTTGCTGCTCTTTGATGGCGGAGAGTCTTGGTGAACTTCGATTTGTAGCTCTTTTTATTCATCCATCTGCCCAGGCCTCGCTCTCATCCGTCTGTGTGAGTCACTGTGTGAAACACCATGTGGATTGATTTATCACAACTTCTCTGCGCCATGCATTCTCTCTCTCTCTCTTTTCTTTTTGTTCCTCCATCTCTTGGTTGCTGTGTGAAGCAGCCTGACTAGGCTCTTTGGAAGTTAAACTGCTAAAGTGATTTTATTTGGATCGTACCACCATGGGGGTATGGGGTGTGCCATGGAGTTAACTAGCTCATCTAAATGCAAATGAGCATCAGGGTGTGAGGTCCATCACTGGATATGCAAAAAATATGTTTATGGAGAGGAATGTGTCTCAACATGGAGGAAGAGGAGTTGAGGATGGAAAATAGGAACACACACACAAACACACACACACACATTTGTAAACATATTAAACTGAAATTAGTCATGAGCTCAAAATTTAAGCAGTCACTCCCACAGAGCGGGATGCAAATAGCAGGCCTAACTGAAGAGATGTTTACTTACACATTTGCCGATAAAGTCAGCAGAACAGACTTACTAGACCAGAATGCATTTCGTTCAGTAATAGTGCCAGAGGTGTTTTGGTGCTCGTCCGTTATGTAAAACACTCGTGGAAGAGTGTGTTGGCTGCTGGTGGTGGGGGGAGGGGTCGCGTCAGGCTTGTCAGGGTTCAACAGCACACCTAAAACAAGATGGCAAGAGAGCCCCAACACAGAATCAATGCCTCAAAAAGCCTGTCTTCTTTGACAAAGGAGAACACTCCTCTTGTATTGTTGTCTTCTCGGGAGCACAGCCAAGTGTGACGAGATAGCAATCTCGCCTTTTTCTTTTCCCACGGCCGTGCCGTCACAGGCAGCTGGAGCCCACTAAACACACACACACACACACACACACACACACACACACACACACACACACACACACACACACACAGTGCTACACGAGCAGATGGAAGACTGAGCAGGGCGGAGCACACTGGAAAGGTCAGCTACTTTACCCACTGACAGAATGAACCTACTGAGAGGTGGTTCTTCAGAACACCAGCTGGTAGGTGAGGGTGCAGCTATACGGAATAAATAAGGTGAAATATACCTCAGGATATCCTGCAGGAGACCCACCAAACCCCTATATGCCTCTGACACTGGCAAGATATATGGAAAGGATAAAATCTTGAAAAAACTCTTTGCCGTTTTTTCTGCTCATTGAAGTGTGGTCAGTTCTGACCGCAAGTAGTTATTATATAGAACCAATTGCACTAAGGCAGCCATGTTATTTTTTATTTTACAGGGTGCCCAGGTACCTAATGGTGTGGCATCAGCAGATAGATAGTCTGGTAGTAACACCCGCCTCTTGTTCTATACTTCATTTCATACAGAGGTTCTGGGCATTTGGTAGTGAGAAATGATTGCTTGCTGTATGTGTTTAAGTATAAAAAGATTGGATCAGCCCTTGACTGATGGCCTACAACTGATAGCATTCTAGCTCTCTTTAGACGAGCTCAATGGGATCAAATCCAGACTAGCGCTGTAGGAAAATGATAATCAAGCGGGAAGTGCGTGGGAAGACATGGCCAGGCTAGCAGAGGTAGTAGTGCCTTTTATTGTTGGTTAAATGCCGTACGGGCGATTGGGTGTAAGCCGACGGGTATTACAGCCGCTACAGGTCAGCCTGCTCACCCTGGATTTTAAAAGAGGCTTTACAGTGTAAGTCAGGCTGACTGCTCCTTCCTCGGATGCTACAGAGGTAGCAGCTAGGCTATGCGTCGATGAGGTAATATCCCCCTCTGACTTTTTAAGTGTCATGGAACTTTCTCTCTGTTTGGATGAAGATATGACATCAAAATTAATTTCTTAAACTTAATTTTTTTTCATAATAAAGCTTTCAGACTTCCAGTAATTAAATGTTATATGATTAAAGCACACCATTAACAGCACATTTAAAAGAGATGTCGCTGCTAGGGGAATGTGAAAAGTCTATCGGCTGGCCTGCCAACCAGTCGGCCTGTTGATCGGTAATCCTGCCACGTCTGCCTGCCGCACGCCAGGCCTTCGTTAAAGCTGGCACCAAGTCCCCACTAGGGCGAGGCTGGAGCGCGCACAGAGCTGATTGCAATATCAGCTGTTTCAGCTCCTGAGCTCTTGAAATCGCTCAGTGGAGCGCAGCACAGTGGCCCCGCGTTGCCTCGGTGGCCCTGCCCCACGCCTGCTGGGGCCTAATCCCCACCGCACTGCCTCACAATCACTGGCGCCAATGCCGCTCTGCCCCACTGATCAGACCTTTATATGCGTGTGTGTGTGTGGGGGGGTGGTATTCCAGGCCCATATGGATTACCTGGTGCCTGATTGATGACACATAATGATATGGCATGTGAAAAGGCCGCTTCACTAGTGCTAAAATTCCATTACGGCACTGGAGAATTAATGATTTAGATCATCATGCTGTTTAATAATGTCTAATGAATTGCTCTATTTATACGGCCGTGTGGCTGTTTGGGAGAACTTTGAAGTGGTGCGATAATTACACCTCTATAGGCCTACTCACTCACTCACTCACTCACTCACTCACTCACTCACTCACTTGTGCTGCCTGGTTTCACTCCTACTGAGGGCTGTTCAAAACAGAGCTGCTGCTGGATAGGCTCGGCCCTTGTGGAAGATAAAGCCCTTCTTCCAGTTGCACCTATCAGGATTTTAGTAGTCTCTCCTCCTCAGAGCCAGCTGACAGAGAGTTTTCATTTTCTCTCTCTTTCTCTCTCTCCACTCCCCATTTTGTTCCTCATCCCTCACTCTGTCAGTCACCATAGTTACCTTCTCTCTTGTTGTCGCTGTGCACCTTATCCCCATGTTGCATGCTGGTGTTGTTACTGTCCATTTTAATCAAAAGCTCCCAAATTTGCTGTCACATCTCTGCTGACTAGTTTTTTAAAAAAGCAACGGTTTCCAGCTGATTGTGTCTATTGTGTTTTGGTGGGGCAGTATTTATACTGTACACAGACCAGTGCTGTGATGCACGACATGCTGGACGGATCAGATCAGATAAGCCTGTCAGAATTGAAGCTGTCGACAGGCCTTCTTCCTGTCAGACAGCAATCCCTGTTATCTGACTGGAACTCCTCACTCTATTTTATCTATCAAGTTATTTATTGATTGATTGATTTATTTGTTGTTGATACTGACATGTCACCTCGCCCTTTTCTAAAGCTTATCTGAGCAAGCTCTAGACGGAGGTCAGGGGTGACTCTCCCCTTGAGGGAGCGAACGGCCATATCTCATTCTAAGTGCAGCTGTTTCATCACGGGTAGAGGATCCGGGCGCACAGCGGTTAATGTACTGCAGGACTTGATATGCTGGTGATGCTTTTATGACTCTCATAAGAACACACCATGTCCTTGCCTTGGCCATGAGCTTGGACTGGCTCGGGGATGCAGTTCCTCTCCTGCCTGCTTTCCTCCCACACAGAATTGCTGGGTGTTACTTCTTCTCTTTTGATACCCGGGTGTCTGTGTTGTGTCTCTGAGTATAAGTCACACCACAGTCAGTTTCACTACAAAGCAAGCCAGGAGGCCTCATTTTCAGCCTTGAGAATGATGTCTATTTGAAGTGCCTCTGCTGAGGTAACATGTAGGGCAACAACAACAGCATTGATCCAGTACGGTGCTTTCATCTCAACAAAAGACAACGACTTTTAACTGTCATAAGCACACAAGCTAGCCCTGCAGGCAAGGACTCCTGTTCTTTCTGCTGGTATGTTTTGTAATGTGATCTGGTTGGACTGGAGGTGGTAAAACACACAGCTCATTGTCCCTGACCCCTCCTGCGCACCCATCCCCCTTCCCCTCCCCCCACAAATGCCGCACATATGATCTAAGGAGAGAGGCAGTTGGTGTGTACACATTGCATGATCTTGTGAACCTCAGCTCTCAGGCGCACTCTTTGAAGAATGTGGTATTGTTTGTCGACATTTTAAGCCTTATGTCAGAGTGTTCTGTCAGTGTTTAAAAACACAGAAACCCACAAAAATGTATGTGTGCGCACATAAATGCCCACAGAGATCCATTCACATTCTTGCAGACACACACACACACATATACACACATATACCCATACACACACACACACACACACACACACACACCCCTCCCCTTCCAGTGCGGGGCTCTCCCTGATTGAGTCCACGTGGAATACTGCTTCACACCAAACAGGAAACCGATGACATCACTGTATCCTGCCTGATTTGGCGTGTGGCCCTGTGACATGGTTCCCTCAGGGAGCTGTTGTGGAACCTTCTCAGCGTGTTACCGAAAGAAACATGTCGTCTCTCCCTCTCTTTAACCTGATGCCTTCATTTCCTGTCTCAGCAGCACTCTGTGAACTGAATTTAATGGCACTTCCTGCTAAGATTTCTAAGGCACGCCATTAGCAATGCAAAGGATGGACCACAGAGAAGACAAACATCATGCTAGTACTTATGATGTAAGACATCAATACACATAGTTCTTCAGCTCTTCAGGGATGTCAACATTTGATGCATGTGAGCATTTTTAATTATATGACGGTCTCATCCAGTTACCTCTTAAAAGCCAGGCCTAACTTGCATAAGACATTCCAGTGCTTTACTTAAACATTGAAATAAGGTCAATTTGAACTCACACAATTTATAATAAGCTATGTGTGCACCTCACCAATGCAGTGCCTGAACTGTTGAGTTTTAAAGCAGAAATAACATTTGGTGTTTGGTGTGTCCAAAGCTACCAGCAGAGTTTGGCTACTTTTGTTGTATCTGGTAGGGAGTATCTGAGTAAAGGAACACAGGAGCCAGAATGAAGGCTTGAAACCGCATGAGAGCGTGAGAAACACCTTGAAGAGGTGACTTTCCTTAAAAATACTGACATGGAAAATTTACACCAGCAAGAGATTTGTATCCTTGCATAAGAGGAGGTCTCACTTAATGTAGCTTAAGCTGTAGTGAGACGAGTGAATGTTTACTCAAAGCCTCCACTGAAACAGATACTTTCCACCCAAAGCCTGTTATTAGGACATTTTGTGTGTTCAGCAGATCTGAGAGGGATTTTTTTTCATATATGTACATGCCATGCCATAGAAGCATGGCGCTCTGTCACCTAGCATGTCGACTAATTACACAGCATGTGCAGTGAGGGAGACAAAACAAAATCAAAGAAGGGACATGTGCCATCAGCCCTGTGATCCACAGAAGGACAGGGAAATGATGTGTTAGACCAGAATGGAGAGTAAATTCCGCAGATGAGCAGGGAAAATTACAGCCTCTGCGCGAGCGAAGGCTGAACCACAACAAACCAAGAGAGCCTCATCTATATGCACACCCAGACGCGTGTAATTAGTGCACTCGCAAAAGACAAGTCAGGAAATGGTTAGTTGCTGGACAGAACTAGTTGTGAAGCCAAATTCAGGTCAAAGTTTCATTGTGTTTTGCAAAGACATTTCAAAGTGATCATAACATCTACTCCAGATGTGCTCCTTCATGTCACATACAGGACTTTGTCAGCCTTTTGTTTGAATGGCTGACAAGCAGGATATATTCCTGGAAACTGAGCTCTGGAATAAGCATAACCGTAGGTGCAGGTATTTGCTCTCATTTATTCTCGTCTTGTTTTAATCTAAAGACTAAACACTGCAGGATGGAAGCAAGACCTCCTGTCATCTGATTTGTTTAACAGCAGAGCAACCTGCACAGCTAAATCCCCCTGCCTTTCCTTCTCTCTCTCTCTCTCTCTCTCTCTCTCTCGCTCTCTACTTCTTCGTCTCTAACTCTCTCTTTCCCAAATGGGATTAGATGTGATTCCCTGATGTTGGACTCAGATATGTTTATAAGGGTCATTGTTTTTGTTGGAGCGGAGCCACAATACCCAGGAAGATCAGCAGTGCCCAGGGAGCCTGGCCTCGTTTATGACTGCCACCGGCTGGGTGGAAGTCCATAGGTTTGCCCTTGTCTTTGCACAAGCCATACCTCAGCTTGCAATTGAATCATTTTGCAGGTCTCTTAGCTAGAGTGTTTTCAGTGGAATTGCATATGTTGTGCAGTACTTACGTTTGGGCCTGCATAGTTTCTATGTTCCTTTCCATGATGTGGGCCTGTGCCTTTGGTTTTGTCATTATTCGATTAGGTTCCACTTGGGTTCCATTGGGTTCCACTTCTGACACCACCACTTTTGTACAGGAATTATATGTTGATGGCTGATTCAGGATTAGTATGTCATCATGTATTTTGGCACTTAGGAGAAATGCCCGATTTAGGTACGTGCAGATATAGATTTATGCTTGCAGTGGCTTGACAGAGATTCTAATGGGGATTCCATGCTGCTGCCACAAGGCGTGATTGGCCTCCTAACTAATCTGTGTGAAGTGTAGCAGTACTCTGAAGAGAGCTATGGGCTCAGCCCTGTGGTGTCTGGTCCTTCTGGGCCCAGGTTCTGTTTTTCTCTTCCCAGAGTCCCCTCAGAGTCTTATCACAGCTGAGAGGGAGATTGTTTTCCATCTGTGAGCTGCATACGGTTCTGCGTCGCAATCTTTCTCAGGATTTCAAAAAGCCAGAGGTGTCAAAGTTTTTACGGGAGCCTTTTCCTTTCTGGGAGGAGAAAAACAGAGAGTGGAAGAGAAAGAGAGATAGAGAGAGGGAGCTGAGAAGCTTGTGAGTGACGGCATGTTGACAGGAGGAGAAAGGGGGAGCGAGTGAACCGTTAGTGGGGAGTGAGGAGAGGTGCAGAGGACAGCTCAAGTTTGATTGGCTGTGCGTGGGCGTGGAGGAAATAAATCACAGATCCCTCTCTCTGCTGGCTGTTTTCAAACCTGCCTGACGTCCCTGTGCTTCTCTGTCTCCAAAGCGTCTCCGACTGCTTCATCTCCATCCTCATCATCACAGAAGCCTCAGCATCACCAGGCGCTCTGTAGAGACTGGAGAGGCGTCTTCAAAGCTCACTTCTCTTCAATGCTCTCTCTCTCTCCTCTCCTCTCCCCCCTCTCCTTCTCTCTATCCCACTTTCTCTCTCTCTTTCTCACTCTTTTACTCACTTTCAAAAGGAGAAGGCTGGATCAGACATGAAACAGGGTGTTTGAGCGTTTGATCACTGTAATGGATTCCAACCAAAGGGAATCTCTCATTCTCTCTCTCTCTCTCTCTCTCTTTTACCCTCCCTCCCACTCTCCCATTTGCCTCTCTCTCTCTCTCTCTCTCTCTCTTTCTCTCCCTCTTCCTCTCTCTCTCTCTCTTCCTCGCACTAACAAATGCACACACTTTCTCTCTAATGTGTTGGTTAGACCCTCTTGCTCATGCGTGTGACAGAGGCATTTGGTGGTGGTGGTGGTAATCTGTGGGTGGGCGGATGGTTGGTGGGTTTCGAAGACCACAGCATGTTCCTCCATTATCTCCTCTGAGTAGTGAGATTTTCCCACCCAGGCTCTCAACACTCGTCTGCCTGCCTGCCTGCCTGCCTGCCCTTTCTGCACTAGGTCCCCCCTACCCAATTTCCTCCTCCGAATGAGGAGGCCTGCATGGCTAATGCTTTGTGACAGGAGTCACAGAGACAGGCCTGTTGCATTAATCATTACACAACGCATGACATTCCTCTTCCTCCACCCCCCCCCCCCAATAACACACACACTGGTCCCTAGTCAGTCAGACCATGTGTCAGAAAGGCTGCCAGTGTATGCCAACACTGGAACTATACTTCCATTCACCTCACTTCTCTGCTCATACTTTGTTTATATGTGCATATTTATTTTCACCACAGTAGAAGACACTGGCTCTCGGCTATTGGACAAGGTGCTGGAAAAACAATTGTATTGTTATTTGACCTGCTGGAGATTAAATAATACAGTTTAGTTAGTCTGCAAGTCACATGGCTGCTAGTATTGTATCTTATGGGAATAGCTTTCAGGTGACCTTGAAGCAACATCTGACACTAAAGTTATAAATTATATCCTTGTTAAGGTTTTAGCCTAACTGGACCTATACACACACATCTGGAAAAAGTAGGAACCCGGTTGATCTGATTTTGAATGATATTACACAGTCTAGCCTAACTGTAACATATAGCTGAACTATACCAAACTGTACCAAATTTCACTTAAGCTTCTATAGCGCAAACATCCTGGTGAGGAGAAGTCACATATGTGGATGGACAGAACATCTGTTCATCTGTGCTTTGTTAAGACTGCAGTGTTTCCCTTTAGTCTAATGCATGTCCTGTTTCTGCAGCCAAAGTGGTCAAATAGGAGCACTTTTGTTTTCCAGCATCTGGTTACTTAGAGATAGAAATGTTTTGTGCCTCAATAGTCACTTCATACCTCATACTTTTAGTACTACAAAGAAATGATAACACTGAAGAAATAAGCATCAATATTGTAAATCATAAGATCCATTTTAGGCCTCATTGCATCTTTTTTGTTTCTCTTTAAGTTTCTACTATTTAGACAGAGTTTCCCAGAAAGCTCAGTTTGGCCTGTTTAGGGTCGCTGGGCTTCTGGAAGGACCATGGATTTTTGATATTGTCCCCCCTTTTTGAATATCAAGAGTCACATGATCTCTCTCTTGTTTTGGCAGGTGATATCACTCAGAAAGGCTATGAAAAGAAGAGGGCAAAACTACTCGGGGCCTACCTGCCACAGCCTCCAGGTAAATTTGGTGAGGGCGTTCAGCTTTGCCCCCTTCTTTGCCCCTTTTGCCACCCTCCCAAGCTCTCTAGGTTGCACACATCTCCTCATTTTGCTTTGCTTTCAAGCATCTACATGTAAAGTCAATGAAATAAGTTGAAACTGCACTAATTCCACAGACCGAGTTACAGGATTTCACTCTCAGATGAGCAAACCCACAAACCCGGCGAGTGGGAGGCTAGTGTTAATGCTTCAGGGAAAGCTAGCGTCTCTCACAGTTAGATGGGTTTTTTTCTGTTTTTTTTTCTGCCTTAGCCTTTTTTTAGCGCAGCTGAAGGAGGCTCCGTGGGCCGGAGAGGGAATCAGCTTCCTCCTATGCGCGCTATTCCAGAGCTTAGTATTTGAGCCAAAGGATTGTTTTTGTCTCCCCTGTGATGTCAATCTCTCCTTTTTGAACCTGCTCTCAATAAAAAAGGGGATGTTTTGTCCCTCTACTGAGAAGTGGTTAGCCTCTTTGGCGCAAACACCTGTGGCACCTAGCCACTGCTAAGCTGTGACGACTCTACGGAGCTTAAGGCGTCAGTCACAGTGGCGGCATCAAGCCTTTTCATCCAGAAAGGAAGTTCATCTTGCTTTCTTTCCCTTGTGCTTCCTGGCCCAGATTTATTTGTTTATTGAGAATAAGGGGGAAAAAAGCTGGTAAGAGGCGAGATTCCTGCTCTGTCCTCAGGAGACTCATCAGCTTTGCCATAAACAACAGGCTGGCTTCCCCTCAGAGAGGGCTTGGCGATAGTGTGTGGCCTTTCATCTTTTTCATTTCACTCTGTCTCTCTGTATGTAAACACTCCACAATGCTGATCACATCATCAGAAACAAGCCCATCACTGAGCTTAAACTTCAAACTGTATTTAAAGGATAAGGAGAAGGGGGCAGTTCTGCGGAAATAAAGTCTTTTCTTGTGTGGTTTATGTTTATGGATGTTTTTTTTTATCATACTAAAGTCTGTTATTTTATTGGTGCTCTGAAATACTGTAGATAAACTGACAGAGACTTACCTAAAGCCTGGGTATAGTACACATTACCTGATAGGTTCAGCAACCCACAAACTACACACAACTGTGCACAGTGGATGTCATAGGGATACTCCATACTCTGTTTAGTTTTTTCTTAATGATGATGACAAAGAGAGGATTCTGAGTGTTCTTAAGTGGAGATGTGTTTCAAATGCTCCCCGACGTTCAGCTAAGAATGCTCTGCGTCTCCATCACGTTTCGGGAGTCACCAGCGCTCAGCCCTGGGCTGGAAGTGAGGCTGTGCGGCCGAGCGAGCGGGCGGGCGAGCGAATGTCTCCTCATCAGACAGCAAGATCGCATTAGGCTGAACTTAATGGGAACAGGCTGAGGCCATTAGCATGAAGAGATCCTCGCCAAAGTAATTGCTCATTTTATCTTTGGAGCCTGTGACACTGTCCTAGCCGTTTGAAGATGAACTGCCGTGTGTGTATGTGTGTGTGGGTGGGGGTACATATATGTGTGTGTGTCTGTGTCTGGAGATTCTTATTCTGATACAGTGTTCTTTTCCTGGCTGAAATGTTTTAACCACTTTTCGGTCAGTTCCGTGGCGCAGCGGTCTTGACATTTTTGAAGGTTCTCAAGAAAGCAATGGTTGCGTCATGGTCCCCGTATTGTTGATGAGCGACGCATTCGTCACTGTGGCACATCACCATGGCAACAGCAACAGGCAGCAGCAGAGGCAAACGGCAGAGACTCTGTGTCCTCAGCTGTCATTGCCCGCCTGAAATGAGGTGGAGGGTTGGGGGAGGGGGAAGGGGTAAGGGGGGGATGATATCATGATGTCATTTAGTGAGTTTGCAGTCGTGCCAGAGAAGACAGGAGAGGAGAAGAGCGGAGAGAGGAGCAGCTGTGAGCTCTGGGTTCATTCAGTGCGACGGTTAAAATGCGTGGGGAGGAGGGAGGGTAGGTGGATCAGAGGTGAATAACGAGATGATTATTTCCAACGGCGCGGACCACTCTGCCACCATGGAGAATCAATCTCCCAAGCCCAGCCACACTCCAGACCCCGCCAGAGAGAGAGCTTTTTTATCTAGAGACAGGCTTAATGAACCCACTCTGCCAACCCCTTTTGCCCCCCACACCAACTGCAGACTCCCTACCGCACAACGTCTCCATGGTGGGTATGAAGGGCAGTGCAGTGCCTATAGGCCCATGCCTGCTTCCATGGACTGGACTGGACTGGACTGCCCATGTCATCTCAGAGGGACTCGGGGCTATCGGGTTACCAACGCAGAGGAACAGCTGTCTGGCCAGAGAGCACTGTCGCTCGAGGGGCATTAACTCAATAACGCGTGATTGGTGGAAATGACCGGATGGCTCCACCATCCCTGGGCTCGAGGAAGGGAGGGGAGCAGGAGGGGTGGCACTGGGCTTGGCCTGGAGCTGTAAGGTTAAAGGGGGCTG